>JAABKJ010007545.1:111779645-111804576 GCA_011634705.1 Andricus grossulariae | reverse complement strand
CCAGAAAGATAAATTTTTCAACTAAGGTGAAGAATCTTCAACCAAAAAATGTATTTTTAAAAAATTTTTTGAATTTTCAACAAACTAAATGAACTTTAAAAAAAAAAAGTTGAATTATCAACCAAAGAGGATTAAGTTTCTACCGAAAGAGACGAATTTTCAACTAAAAAATATCAATTTTCAACCAAAAATGAAATAGCGAAATTTTCAATTGAAAAATTGAGTTAAAAAAAAGAGTTTTTAACAAAATAGTTACATTTCTAACAAAAAAGATGAATTTCTAACTAAAATGCTAAATCTTCAACTGTTATGGTTATATTTTCAGTTAAAAAAAAATCTATTTTTAACCAAAAATAAAGATTTTTCAACAGGATAGTTAAATTTGCGACCAAAGAGATAAACTTTCATCTAAAGTGAAGAATCTTTAACCAAAAAATAAATTTTCAACAAAATTCTTGAATTGCTAACAAATCAGATGAACTTTTAACCAAATAGTTGAATTATCAACGAAAAATGTAATCTTTAATATTTTAAACAAAAGATATTTTTATTTTAAATAAAACATAGTTTAATTCAACAAAAATCGAGAAATTTTCAAAAAAGAAGATTAATTATATTTACCGAAAAAGAGACATTTTGAATAAAAGACATGAATTTTCAACCAAAGAGCTGAATTTTTAATTAAGAAAGATACATTTTTAAGCAAAAATGGAACAGTTAGATTTGCAATCAAAACAATTAATTTTTTCCCAAAACTGAATAAATTTTTAAGAAAAATAGTTAAATTTAAAAAAAAGAGATGAAGTTTCAACTTAAATAATAACTCCTCAACTGAAATAATTAAATCTTCAGTTAAAAAGTCAATTTTCAACAAACAAAGAAAAAAATTCCACCAAAATATTAAATTTTTAAACAAATAGTTAAATTTTCAATTAAAAAATATAAACTTACAGTCAAAAATGGAATAGTTAAATTTTCAGTGAAAAGCATTAATTTAATAATAATAATAATAATAAATTTGTAACTAAAAAGATGAATTTTCAAGCAACAAGATTGATTTTCTACAAAAAGTGAAGAATTTTTAACGAAATGCATGAATTTTCAAACAAACCATTGAATTTAAAAAAAAAATGGTTCAGTTTGAAACCAAAAGATGTATTTTCAAGTAAGAATATTAATTTTCCACCAAAAGAAAAACCGAAATTTTAACAAAATACATGAATTCTCAACTAAGAAAGACAATTTTTCATCAAAAATAAAATAGGTAAATTTTCAGTTAAGAAAATAATTTGTAAGAAATTATTCAATAATAGATAATAATAATATTGATGGTTAAATTTGCAATCAAACCGTTTTCAAATAAAATGGAGAGTCTTCAACGAAAAAAATTAATTTTTAACAAAGTATTTCAGCTTTTAACTAAATATTTGAATTATTATCTAAAAATTGAATAATTAGATTTTCAGTTGAAAAAATTAATTTTCACCCAAATAAAAAACGAATTTTAAACAAATGTAGTTCAATTTTCAACCAAATCAAGGAATTTTCTACAAAGTAGAATAATTTTTCACCAAATAGTTGAATTTTCAATTAAAAACATAAATTTTCACCGAAGAAAATTAATTTTCTATAAAAAAGACAAATTTTCAATAAAATATATGAATTTAAACTAAAAAATGTAAATTTTTAACCAAAAGTGGAATAGTTAAATTTTTAGTTAAGAAAATTGGTTTTCAACAACATTGTTGTGTTTTTAAAAAGATTCCATTTTACTACCTAAGTTGAGATACTTTTCATGTCTGAACGACCTAATTAGATAAATTCTTAATTTGATAAGAAAGCTTATTTCCCTATTATTGTTTATCTATTTGCTTAACTATTTCTAGCTAAATGGGACGAAAACAAGACAAATTAAAAAACAATGAAATAAAAATAACAATTTATTGAACAGAAAATTACAATTAACGTGGACCCTTTTTTATGAAAGAAATTGAAAATTTACCTCCTGTGTCGCCTCTCCTTTTAGGAGAACCAATTGATTTCCACCTCAAACAATTTAGAACAAAGAAAGGGAAAGTGAATAAAAAGGCTATTGGGACTTACTGGTAATAATAGTTGATTACTGGGTTGAAAATGACGAAGGTTCTTATTGGGTAACTCTGAACAATTCAAAATTCAATTGGCAAATCCAAAACTACGAGTTGATAACTTCGAACTTCTAATTGCGAATTGTTATTGGCATTTAGTAGTTGGTTACACGAAAATACTGAATGAATACCATGTTTAGTTGAATCTGGATGTCATAGGTCCCGTTTTGAAATTCAGACTGATCTGATGATCTGACATGGTAGCATTGTAAATTCTAGACCATGTTAATGAAGATATCGCGCGGTATGTTGTGTATTCTAGAACTAACTTCTTGTCCTAATCCTGGTGCTCATGTATCTTTTGGATCCATGTAGAACTAGCTGGCGTCTCAACTGCCTGATCAAATGCATGGTGACATCTCGAGGATTTGCAGCTTCCTTAGGATTTATCTGGTAGGATTTGTAAGGATCAGTGACATTCTAAGGATCAGTGTCATTGTAAGGGTTTATAGTTTTATCAGGGTGCTTGGTTACAATAGTTAATGCAAGTCATCAGGCACTTGACTTAGTCTGTGGCTGATGACACAAAAACCGAAATCGCTCAAGATAAAGTTTAAACACTTATATTCAAGTTTTCCTCAAAGCTAGATTTCCAAAGTGTAGACGTTTCTGTAGCGGAATGCATCACAATGTCCGAAAGCAACAATTAAGAGATCTAGGGCCTTGCAGTTGAAGAACCGGCTCGTGGGAAACGATGAACCGCTTAGTTGGAGATACTCCGTCCACATAGATAAAGACTCGTCATTAAGGTTAAACGCTCTCAAGAAACTATGCCAATATCTGCAAATGTACTTGAGCCCTGCGGAGAGGTATCACACTTTAAAGAAACAGATTAGTAGCAAGGCGTGGGAGGCTAATGATGTTGCCATATAAACTGGTCGCTCGTAGTTCAGTTAAACATAAAATGACTAAATGAACGTTTCTCTGAGGCTTTCAGAAGATATGATCTAGGCATTCTTGACGCACACACCAACTTTTTTGCGATCGAAATCACGCAGATTTCAATACTCTCGAGTCACGAGCAGGTAACGGAATTGCGCGTAGAGCTTCCTAGTTACCGAAGAACCGAAGAAGGACGTAAAGTGCATCGTTTGCATACCTCCCTCAACTTTGCCGTAGCAAAATAAGGGAAGACTTATCTACTTGCCATCGTCGGTCATGGGGTTAACTTGTGGCGAGACTTTCGCAAAGATAGCAGGATTAGTCGCCACACACGACCGATCGGTTGACAACTACGCGAAATTCAAATGAGTAGAGGGCAAAATTGAACATGTCCCTCAGGTACTTACTGCTCGTATATCTGATCGTACTCGGAAACGTATTATATACCCAGAGTTTCTTTTCCAGGGAGATATTTACGCACCGAGAAGAACCTATGCTCATTCCCATAAATCATGTTTTGTTTTCTGCCGGGTGTTAATTTGCAACTATGCAAAAACTTTCCGATGATTCTCGTAGTAGATCTTGGAGAATGTGAGCGGCAATCCTTAATTGTAGAGTCAATTCACGCAGACCCTGACAGTCGATTACATTTTAGTCCATCTTAATCACGATCATTAATCAACGCTGAGGGTAAGTCTTCGTTATCCAAACCGTTCATAGACTATTGGTACGATGATAATTCAACAACTAGAAAACCAAATTATTTCAGCTAGGGTTCATTAAGCGCAAAATTGAATAAGCTTTCCAAAAGTTTAGAAAAATATTGTTATCTATATTCTGGATGACGCTATCACCTTTCAAAGTCAAGGCTAATTTTCAATAGGTCACTCGGTCAGTCGAATACTATCCGTCGGTAGTGCGCTTGGTTCCAGCGCCTACTAATGTATTATTCTCGATTGTAAGAAGTGTAGAGATCATGTTTAGAGAGAAGGAGTTTAAAGCTAAAACTCCACCCAGGTTTCCTAATCCTCTCTGCTCCTCTCTGCTCTTCAAAAGAATGGAAATACAAATGGCAACGATCCTATTTTGTACTTTACTACCAACGTGTCCCTATTGTACCATCCAGGAGTTTCTAATCTGAACCTCCCACGTCTTCCAAAAAAATTGAAGAGGCTGTTGGAGATCGTAAGGAAAATAAAGTTGGACCAATAGAGAACGGTTGTACTATTCCAGATCACGTGGAAGTCCTCGGTTGAACCGAAAGAAAGGCATCTCGGTGGTGGTCGTTGGAGATTGGCGGGGATCCAATCGGCGAAACGTGGCACGTGGTGAAGCCTCGCCTGGGATTCACCTGCCGGTGGCGTGCGACCTCCCCACTTGAGAGCAGTAAATAGCATCCGAAGGCTGCCGAAAGTAAACGAAAGACAAGGCCCAAGCGAGGGGACTGTGGACGAAGACCCCTCCACACCACCCCCACCCAAGAGAGAGGCTATTTACCGCTAGGCCAAGACAAGATAGGATGACCTACATCGACAGGCTCCTCCTAGGAGAGGGGCATCCATTTCAGCCTCTTGATTTCTCATCGGAAAAGTCGACTCGCTGGCTCCACTTTTTCGACCAATCCGTGGTTCGAACCTCAGGCAACGTCTTACCTTCTGGTCTTGCATTATGTGCGACAAAAAAAAGTCGTCGAATGGGGTTTGAGATGTTGTTTATTTCTCGAAAAAATTAGGCTCGTGTCCCAGTTCGTTAATGTTCCAAATTCAGGGCTCGGACTCTCTTCAGAGATAAAACATAGTATCAATAGTGGCATATCATTGTCATTGCTCAAAAAAAGAAGGAAATACTGCCAACAGTGTCATCATTCCGATCCCTGCCATTTTCAAATTTCAAACTCAAGCCTCTTCAGTCTCAGACCAAATAGGTTTTTCTACTGATAATAACAAATTCCTGGATAGGGAAAACAAGTCGAGATAGTCGATTCGGCGAGAAGCAATGTGTAGGACATTTTCAGCGACTCTTGGGATAATTGCAACTACAGAGGAGGATTACTCGATACAAGGCGTAGATAGGGGACTCTGCGATTCGAAACGGTGCCGCCACATGAGTCTGGGAGGAGTAAAACAAGAAGCTGGGGGATCATTACTGGAAAACACCTAGCATGAATTATGGGAAGACCATAGCCTCGAGGCAAAAGGGCTCAGGGCAAGAAATAGCGGGGATCCCGCGCCGCGACCTAACTCACGCGATGCATAATTCTTCTACTTGTGCGCGTCCACACCAATCAGCTTGCACCCTTCTTTTTCATAATTACTTGTAGCACACGCTGTTCCGCTCAAGGCATACATGTCGATCAGCTTCTTGTTGAATCTGAAAAATTGCTTGAAAAAGGCATCCATGGCACAGCAATCATTACCTTGGGTGTTAAGAGAAGTCGATTATCTGGACATTGGCCGTGGAGTAAGTAATGAATGCAGAAGTGAATTAACTATTTAAGTAAACGCTGTAACAAAAAAGACTTACAAAACAGGATATGACAGGTTTTAAATGAATTTTCTACCACTCTGAAAAAAATGGCTTGGCTGTCCCAGCTAGACGTTTAGCTGGATTTGGTCTTCTAAGAAAATATAGCTGTGTTAGCTAAATATGTAGCTGTTTTAGCTCAATTTTGCCATCTAGAAATTATCTGGATAAATTAGCCAGATAATTTGTAGATGGCAAAATAAGCTGAAACAGCTAGATATTTAGGTAACACAGCTAGAAATGTAGGCAACACAGCTATATTTTCTTAGAAGACGAAATCCAGCTAAACGTCTTGCTGGGACAGCTAAACCATTTTTCGCAGTGCAAAGAAATGAATTTAACAAAATAACTATACCTACCTTCAACAAAATAGTCCAATCTTTAACCAAGTAACTGGATTTATAACTTAGAAAAATGAATTTTGAACTAAGAAGCTAATTTTCTACAAAAAGACAAATTTCCAACAAACTACATAAATTTTAAATCAAAAAGTTGAGTTTTCAATTCAAAATAAAAAGCTTTCAACGAAGAATGGAATAGTAAAATTTTTCTTTCAAAAAAGTACTTTCAAACAAACAAAAATCTAACAACTCAAATTCAACGAAAAAGATGAATTTTCGAAAAAAAGTAAATTTACGACCAATAAGTTAAAATTTGAAATAAAATTTTCGCATGAATACACGGATTTTTAAACAAATAGTTGCATTTTCAACAAAGAAGGATGAATTTTTATACCAAGAGAATTATTTTCTCATCAAAAAAGACAAATTTTCCATACAGCAGGTGAATTTTCAACAAAATACATGAATTTTTAACCAATTAGTTGAATTTTCAATTAAAAAAGAGGATTCTTCAACCAAAAATGGAATAGGTCTTTAGTTTGGAAAATTAATTTCCAACAAAAAACGGGCATTCAACCAATTGAGTTTAACGAAAAAAGACAAATTTTCCAAAAAATAGTTGAATCTTCAACTCAAAAAGACGAATTTTCAACAAACAAGATTAATTTTATGTCCAAAAAATGACAATTCAACAAAATTCATTAATTTTCTATCAAATAGTTGAATTTCTAACTTCTATAGTATACATTTTTGAATAAAAGTGGAATGGGTACATTTTTAGATAAAAAATTTATTTTTAAACAAAAGAAAACGATTTTTCAAAAAGAAAGTTGAAATTTCAACCAAAAAAATGAATTTTTCACAAAAAAATTTTTCGTTTAATGGTTCAATTTCAAAGCCAAAAAGACAAATTAGCTATGAACCAGCTGAATTTCCAACGCAAAAATATTGCTTGAAAAATTTAATTTTCGACCAAATAGTTAAATATTTAAATAAATAGTTTAATTTTTAATCAAACAGTTGAATTCTCTATCGAAATAGTGGCATGTTTTACTAAAATAGTAGAATTTGCTACGTATGAAGTAAATATTTTTTATTAAAAGTGAAATAGTTAAATTTTTAGATAAAAAATTAATTTTTTAAATTTACAAACCAGTTGAATTTTCAAGGCAAATTTATTATTTAAGAAAATTTTAATGCATCAAATAGTTCAATATTTAGATTTTTAAATAAATAGTTTAATTTTCTACAAAATTATTAAAATTTCACGCCAAAAAGTCCAATTTTGTACAAAACAGTTGAATTTTAATTAAAATGATCAATCATAAACCAAAAAAATGAATTTTTAATAAGGAAGTTCAATTTTAAACAAACTGTTTGATTTTTAAACCAAAAATGTTAATTCCAAGTCAAAAATAGTTGAATCCAACCAAAAAAGATGAATTTTCAACAAAAAATAGGAATTTCCTGTAATAAATATCAAGTTTTCCACCAAAAATGGAATAGTTACCTTCCAAGTTAAAAGAAATAATTTTCAACAATAACAAAAAAAAAACGAATTTCCATCAAAATTTTCAACTAAAGTGATGTATAAAAAAAGATTAATTTTCAAGAAATAGAGTTCAACATTCAACCGAATAAATAGTTTAATTTGCTACCAAAAATATGTTTTTTTCTTACTAAAAAGATTAATTTTTAACAAGATAGTTGCATTTTCAACAATTTAATTAATTTTTCAGCATAATAATAGTATACTTTTGAACCAGAAATAGTGGAATTTTCTTATTAGGTTGTATTAATTTATTTCGCATTGAAGGGAAATACGAGGAAAGGGAGAAAAAGGGTAAGTGTCATGAAAAAAAGGGAAGAAAGAAGAATTTTTTTGAAAATGGGAAAAGAGGGGAAAGAGTATAAAATGTCAAATATAAAGATGATTCTGAAACTTATTGATTCACTGAAAAAAATGGTTTAGCTGTCCCAGCTAGACGTTTAGCTGGATTTCGTCTTCTAAGGAAATATAGCTGTGTTACCTAAACTTCTAGTTGATTTACGTAAACATCTAGCTGGTTTAGCTAATTTTTCCATCTAGAAATTATCTAGATAAATTAGCTAGATAATTCCTAGATGGAAAAATGAGCTAAAACTACTAGATGTCTAGGTGACCCAGCTATATTTTCTTAGAAGACGAAATCCGGCTAAACCATTTTTTTCAGTGTTGAACTGTGCCGTTTTAGGATCATCTTTTTCAAATTCGCAAATTCATCATCAAGAAATATAATCATACTGGATGATTATATTTACATAAACGTTATTCACAAACGAGTGGTGGGAAATGGGAGGTTCTGTAATTGCCTGCAAATATTTCGGGTTTTGCTGTCGTTATATTCGAATTAATTACATCACTAATGAGGCACTTAGGGTATTACGATGGGACGAGTGCGTGACGGATTCACCTCAGTTAACGAGCGTGTTTAATCGGATCGTTCGTAGGGTATTATGTTGTTGCACAAAAAGCAAATACGCCTATGCAAGTCTTTTGGTTCAACAGTGTCGCATTTATGAATGGTAATTGGATTCCCGGGCATGCCCATTCTCTTTTTATGTTAACTGTAAAAAGGTTGTAGAACATCCACACCATGTATCCCAGAGATTATTTACTGATTCGGGGCATCCATAAATTATCTAAGATGATTTGGGGTCTCTTTCCATCAAAAATACTTTAAAGAAGGCTCATCTGATGTAGAATTTAATTACCTTACCAATGCTTCTTCTAGAGATTAATTTATCTCATATTGTTCCGGAGATGTCCTACGAATCCCCGAGCTCGTCTCAGAGATACTTTTCATCTGAAGTTGAGTAAGAACGTTGCAAACAATTGACAACTTCATCAGACGATGGATAATTTTTATCCGCCTCGTGATAACAATCAATTGTTTGCAGCGTTTTTATCCAACTTCAGATAAAAAGTATCTCGGGGACGAGCTCGGGGATTTACTCTGATACTTCTGGATGGTACTGCATGATGCTTCCCTAAGTTTATAAAATCTTATTAAGACCTTTTTTTTAGTGGCGGGATGATAATTTTAGAAAAGTACCTTTAGTAATCTGTGGATGAAGCCTTACCTGCCAGTTTATATGATCAGTTGGTGTGCATAATTTGTAACTGAATAAGAGTACGTACGAGACAATAGTCAGCTTGGAGGAAAGGTTACTTGAGACGAGACTTAAAAATATCTCGACCCTAATTACTGTGAGTCGTGTGCTTCAGGTTCAAGTGAAACGCAGTTTGTTGAAAGGTATAAAGTTTAGTACAGCAGTAACGGTGACTCGAAAGGTCGGCGGCATTGTTGGGAGTGTAGTCTTGCTGTGATTTGTTGAGGAACAACGCAACGCGACTGGTGTAAAAGATGTGGACTGGGAGTGTATTATTATTCCGTTATTAATCAAGTTTTCTTGCTGCATCTGCCTGTCAGGTCAGGCGGTAGCGAAATGCTCTTCTTGCGTGGCCTCAAGTGCAAACACCATGCGGCCTTATTGACGGAGGAATATGATGCATAGGGCGCCATGTGGCGTCAACTGCTTCTTTCTTGTGGTTCGATGCCTGGCGTGGCTAATGTCTCTAAATCGATTGCCACGCATCGTCAGGGATATTAATTTCATTATTTTGCTCAAATTACATTAAGTGAATTTCTGAGGAGATCCAACTTCAACTCCTGGCAACATCTAGGCCAGTAATAGCAAAAATTTGAAAATGAGGTCAAACCTATTGGAAACTGAGCTCAAAATTTGCCTCCTCAACTGTACTGCGTATGCATCGAACCAGTAGCCTCATTGGATGCTGATCGCGCGCTTATTTGAAATGATTACGTATGCAAATCAATTCTTCACAATATGTAATAATCACAAAGTACAAACAAATATTATGAATGATTCAAAATTTACATTGGTGAAAAAAGGTAGTCCTTGCTTTGAATTTAAAATCAATGATTTATTTGTGAAGAGTGCAATCAGATATTTTATTCACCTTCTCTTCTGAAAGACTATTTTGTGATCAGAAAATGAATTTTTATTATTTCCACACTGATGATTTATTATAGAAAATTGATTTACACAGATAATAGTTTCAAAAAAGCGCCAACCTTTGGTATTGCCAAGTTGACTTTGCTACGATAAAACATTATTTTCGAATCTAAAAGGACTCATTTTCAACAAAATAGTTGAATTTAGGAACAGAAAGATAACTTAAACAAAATAATGAATCTTCAATGAAGTACTTGAATTTTTAATCCAAAATGTTAAATTTTGAATAAAAAAAGATTCAACTTCAACCAAAGACAGTCACATTCTCAACTGAAGAATTAAATTTTTTAGAAGACAGTTAAATTTTCAAGAAAAAAAGATCAATTTTCAATCCAAAAGGAAATTTTTTTTTTAATAGACGAATGTTAACAAAACGGTTGAATTTTTAAACTAAAAATATGAGTTTTAAACCAAATTCTTGAATTTTCAACAAAATAATTAAATTTTCAACAAAATAGTTAATGTTTAACAAAATAGTTGATGTTTAAACCAAAAAAGATGACATTGCTACCACAAGAGATGAATTTTAAAACTAAAAAGACGAATTTTCAATCAAAAATGTCATATTTAAAGTTTCAGTAAAAAAATTAATGTTCCACACAAAGAAAAAGGAATTTCCAACAAAATAGTTGAATTTCCAACCAAACAGATAAATTTTTAACTAAAATGATTTGAAGCAACGAAAAATGTACTAGTTGATATTTCAATAAGAAAAATAATTTTCTATAAAATAATTAAGTTTTCAACAAAAGAGTTAAATTATCAAGAAAATAATTAAATTCACAACAAAATAGTGTAATTTTTAGCAAAATATTTTAAGTTCCAACCTACATAAATGAATTCTCAAAAAAAAGATAATAGTTGATATTTCAACCTAAAACTATGAAATTTCAACCAAAAGAGATGAATTTTCAAACCAAAAAGACGAATTTTCAACTAAGAACATTAATTTTCAAATAAAAATGGAAAAGTTACATTTTCAGTGAAAAAAAAATGTTCAACGAGAAAAACGAATTTTCAACAAAGTAGTTAAATGTTTAAGCAAAGAGAGGAATTTTTAACTAAAATGATGAATTTTTCAATGAAAAAGACGAATTTTCAACGAATACCAATTTTGCATTGAAAGAAAAAAATTTTATCTAGATTGTTAAACTTTCAAGGCGAAGACGAATTTTTTCTCAAACAGTTAAATTTTTAACACAAAAATATACATTTTCAATACAAAATTTTGATGTTCAGCAAAATACTTTAACTTTCAACCAAATAGTTGATGTTTCAACAAAAATTTTCAGTCACATAACTAATTTTCATTGAAAAAAAAAATAATTTTGAACAAAATATTCAAATTTCTAACCAACAAGATTATTTTTCAAGAAAACAACGTATTCTCTACTAAAAAATATCAATTTTTAACCAAAAATTTATTTTCCAGTTGAAAAAAAAATTAAAAGAAGTAAATTACAACAAATGAATAAAAAAAAATGAATAAATTTTGAACCAAAGCTATGAATCTTCTACTGAAATGATGAATATTCAACCAGAAAAGATTCATGAAAAAAAAGATTAAATATCAACCAAAAAAATGTTGCATTTTTATTAACCACATAGTTGAACTTTGAAGCAAAAAGATGAATTTTCAACAAATGAGTTGAATTTACAACAAAATGATTAAATTTTCCACGAAATAGTTTCATTTTTAGCAAAATAGTCGAATTTTCAACCTACAAAGATGAATTCTCAAAACAAAACAAAAAAATAAATAATAATAATAATAATAGTTGATGTTTAAATCAAAAAAGACGAAATTTCTACCAGAAGAGATGAATGTTAAAACTACAAAGACGAATTTTCAATCAAAAATAGAAAATTCAATGTTTCACTACAAAAATTAATGTTCCACAAAAAAACGACTTTTCAACAAAATAGTTAAATTTCCAACAAAATAGTTCAATTTTTAACGAAATAGTTGCATTGAAAGAAAAAAAATTATCTACATTATTGAACTTTCAAGCCAAATACATTTTCAACAACAAATTTTAATTTTCAACAAAATAGTTTAATTTTTAACCAAATAGTTGATTTTTCAACAACGAAAAAATTTTCAACAAAGTGGCTTAATTTCCAACAAAAAAGTTAAATTGGCAACTTAAAAAAATCAATTTTCAACCATAAATGAAAAGGTTAAATTTTTAGTCACAAAACTAATTTTCATTATAAAAAAAACTAATTTTAAACAAAATATTCAAATTTCTAACCAACAAGATTCATTTTCAAAAAATAAAAGAATTTTCTACCAAGAAAGATCAATGTTTCACGAAAAATGTTAAATTTATTTTCCAGTTGAAAAAATGAAGGAAAAGAAAAGGAATAAATTTTGAACCAAAGGGATGGATTTTCTATCGAAATGATGGATCTTCAACCAGAAAAAAACTAATTTTTAACCAAACAGTTGCATTTTCATTAAAAAAAGTTACAATTTCTACTAAAACCGATGAATTTCTAAATCAAAGACGAATTTTCAAAAAAATAGTTCAATCCCTGATAAAAAAATATTAATTCTCAACCGTACAGTCGCATTTTCATCCAAAAAAGATGAAACTTCTAGTAAAGCATATGCATTTTTAAATAAAAGAGGAATTTTAAAAAAAAGTATTCAAAAATGATTAAATTTCTACCAAATTAGTTGAATTTTCAACCCAAAAAGGCGATTCTTCAACAAAACAGTTGAATTTTCAACCAAAAAGGAATATAAAAATACAATCATCAGGAGGAAGCAACTGCACAAAAGTAAATGGAAAAAAATGCAAGGCAAATAAATTACTAACAGAAAGATTATATCAGGCTGGCCGCAAAAATTCATTTTTGAAATTCCCTAATTTTTTTCTCTGACTAATTTTTAATTTTTACAATATCTTTCAGTTATTGAAAGATAATTTTGCGAAGGCTAGCACAAAAGTGATGAATAAGTGTCGTACCTAATCAGTTGATGCGTAACATTGAAATTGTTAACACAATCGTTCATTGTTTATTAATCTTTAATTGCAAAATGAGGTAAATCGATAATTGGGTTTTCTTGTTTTCGCCGGTAAAAAGTATCTAGGTAACTTGGACTGTCGAGCAACTTCCAGTGAGTGATTTTTTTTATCAATTTTTAATAAAGTTTTTTGGAAAATCTCATATCGATACGTTGAAAATTTACTGAGATAGTCAGATTTGGAAAAAGTACTCGACGTCTGCCCGCTTTGAGAACGCTGTCTGACAGAGCAGTCCTCGCGGTCATTAGCTAACAGCGCGGGCAGACGTCGTGTACTTTTTCCAAATCTGAATATCTCAGTAAATTTTCTACGTATCGATATGAGATTTTCCAAAAAACTTTATTCAACATTGATAAACAAATCACTTGCGGGAAGTTGTTTGACAGTCGAAGTTACCTAGATACTTTTTACCGGCGAAACCAAGATAACACAATTGTCGATTGACCTCATTTTGCAAGTAAAGATTAATAAACAATAAACAATTGTTAACTTTTTCATGATTTTCTAGGCATCATTCAATAATATTTGGCCGAGGTAGAACGATTTAGGTTTTTAAACTTAATTACATCAGAGAGAAACTTTTTTTCAATATCTCGTTTTTATTATTAAAAGCGAACGTTTGAAAAAAAATTCTAATAGGAACAAGTTTCATTTCCTTATTCTGTACAATTCTACATCTTCAAAAAAATAGATTTTTCGATTTTGAAAATTTTCGTTTTTTTTATCGGACAATACGTGTTCGAGCGTCGGGCTGGTTATTGCACCTGGCGGCTCAATTAGACTATTCTTTCTATCTCACTATCTAAGTCCCTATTTATCCGAAACACTTCAAATAGGGCTTATTCGACGCAGAATTTGATAACCCTTCCAATCCTTTCTTCTTAGAAACCATTCTGTTTTATTTTGTTCTGGAGATATCCTGCAAGAAGTGATTGCATGTTTTTAATCACTAGTTTGTTAGGTGTCCTCATACTCCTGGACGGAACGGTATATTACTTGTTTTTAGGAAGTTGAATGGAAATGTGAATGAAAATAGCCTAGGCTAGGTTCCAGCGGGAAAAGAGGAAAGATCTGCAAAAGAGATATTGTACTTTGCCGTGAAGTTGAAATTGAATTTCGCGAGCGTCAATCTGATCGAGCGTTTAGGGAATTTCGTGGCGGGAAATGTCGAGGTCTTCGTTGCTGGGAATGAGTTTGCAGGGTTCCTCCCAGCAATATCGTCAGCAACTTGCGACTATTGTCTTGTACCAACTGCGACGGATCTCGTTGCGGCAATACTGCGACACGAATCACGATTCCTGGCGAGAGCGGTGTTGGTATCCCTGTCACAATATCTCTGCTCGGCGTGTTAACTCGTTTAGAAAGATGTTGTCAATCTGCTAAAGGGGAAATTCTACCACTGTTTATGAGTTGCACAAAATCGAGTCTCTCTAAATCTAATAGTTGAAAAAATATCAAAATTCGCAGGCAGGCGGAATCGAACCCTAACCATCTAGCTCGAAGTAGAGTGCGTTACGAACTAGACTAGTGAAAAACAATTATCATCTTACTTAAATCGAATACAATTGTTTTCTTGAAAATTCAATTAGGGGCTGTTCAAAAAATACGAAACGCCTTTAGAAGGCGGGGTGGGGCGTCACTTCGAGCTTTACGCCAATGATAATGGTAAAAAATGTCAGGAAAATGCGTTAGCGGAAAGTGGGGCATGATGGCAGTGCGGGGCACGGTGACTCTTGTAACTAATGCTCATATTTTTCCATTTTCATATTAGTTTTTTACGTAAAATAGCTTTCTTCAGTACTCAAGAAAGCTATTTTATGTGAAATAACTAACATGAAAATCAAAAAACACGAGTATTATTTGCAAAAGTCACTATGCCCCGCACTGACACCTATACCCCACTTTCCCCCTACCTATTTTTTGAACGGCCCCTTACTGTGGTAGAAAATTATTTTTTTTGGTGAAAATTCATATTTTGGTGTTGAAAATTCAACTGAAATCGTTCTTGGCTGAAAATTTAACTATCTTCTTGGAAATTCGTTTGTGTCGTTTTTTTCTCTGATTGAAAATTCAACTATTTTGTTGAATATTTTTTTTTTATTGATCTTTTAAAGTGAAAATATCACTAGTCCAGCTGAAGATTCATAATTCTAGTTGAAAATTTATTTCATTGGTTAAAAATTCAAATATTTTCTTAAAAATTCGTAGTTTCTTTGCTAAATCGAACTGTTTTTGATTTAAAGTAATATATGCAACGGTTTGTATGAAAAATAGTCTGCTTCACTTGATAATTAAACTATTCGTTAAAAATTTTTTTTTTTTGTCTTGTTCGAAAATTAATATTTTTAGTTGATAATTTATTACAAATTTAATTATTTTGTTGGAAATTTATCTTTGGTAGTTACAAATTCATGCGTTTTTTTGAAAATTCATGTTTTTGGTTTACAATTAATCTTCTTGGTTGAAAATTTATTTTTGTAGGTTAAAAATGCAACTATTTCGTTGAATATTGAAGTACTTTATTGAAAATTGAACTGTTTTATCGAAAATTTAATTATTTTCTTGAAAATTCAACTATTGTCTTGAAAAACTCATGTTTCTTCGTAGAAAATTAAACTGTTTTGTGAAAATTTCTTCTTTCTGGATAGAAAATTCATACTTTCGACTAAAAAATGTACCTTTCAGCTTGAAAATTAAACTATTACGTCAAAAATAAACTTTATTTTTTTAAATTCACCTTTTTGGATTGAAAATTTAACCATTGAGTTAAAAAATTAATTTTTCTATTGGAGATTCACTTTTTCGGTTTGAAATGGCAACTATATTTTTTTGAAATTCGCCTTCTTGGTTAAAAATTCATCTTTGAGTTTAAAAATTCAACTATTTCTTTGAAAATTAAACTTTTTTATTCAGAATTTAATTATTTTGTTTAAAATTAATTTATTTTGTTAAAAACTCGTCTTTTCGTAAACTTTTGTCTTTTCGGATAGAAAATTAATCCTTTTAAATTGAAAATTCACCTTTTCCGATTTAATATTGATAATATTTATTTTATAATGATTGCTTCTTGATTAAAGAGATACGATTTTATTCCGGGAATTGTATTATATCAATAAGGGTTGCTGTGCTTTCAGGTACTTTTAATGTCGTCAAAAAATTAAACTGTCCATTCATTGCAGCCTTGTCAGCAATTTCTGGTGAAAATAAAAAAACTTAAATTATTAAATTAAATTTAAAAAAAATTAAATTTAGTTAAATCAATTGAAAAATTTCATTTTAATATTTATAATATTTATTTTATAATGATTCTTTCTTGATTAAAGAGATACGATTTTATTCCGGCAATTGTATTATACTAATAAGGGTCGCTGTGATTTCGGGCGTGGGAGGTATGATTTACTCCCTTTTTTTGGTGCGCTTTTAATGTCTTTCAAGTTTTCAGCATTGCGCAGCATTCTTCTTGAAGGGGTAGCGGCTTGCCTTTGTCCCAATAATTAAACCTAACGATTGTCACATTTTAATTGTTCTTCTTTATACATACCATAATGTCGAGGCCGAGTTGTTGGAGCTCGGTGGATGCTGGCGACTTTTGATTCATTACGCGTTTTCTTTCCATTCGTGGGGTGATACCAGCACTAATTTACGACAATCCCACGGTCCTCCCTTCCATCTTCCGTGTACTTCTTGTTTTACGTAATCACACGCCGTTAATCGGTGGCTTTGGGTCATAATTCAGAAGCTCAAAGCACCATCGCCTGCTTTTTAAAGCACGGATTTCCCTGGATTTCCGACAATTCAGGGAATACAGGTTCAAGACATTTTTATCGAGGAAGAGTTTTTTCCCCACCACTCAACATCAGAGGTGCTACAAGTAGTCCGGGGAAATTATATTTTTTTGAGAAGACAAGTTTTTGGCTGTTATGTACGAAAGGGAGCATCTGAGAACGAAAATGAATAGGAATTTTGATTACGGGATCCTTCACCACGACAATGCAACTGACCATTGATAGCAGCTTATTCAGAAATTTCTGGTGAAAGACGGTAAAACTAATTCGACAGCCCTCATGCATTTCTGACTTGGCTCCCTGTGTTGCGTTGCTGATTCCCAATTATTTTTATTTCCCTACTTGTTTTATTATAAATTGAAATTGGAAGTTTAAAAATATTTGTGAATTGCATTGAAATCTATGAAATCATTTGAAATGTTTTGAAATATTTGAAATGTCCTGAAATCTATGGAAATCTTTTAAAATCTCTGATATATTTGTGAAATGTTTTGGAACCTTTAAAATGAAATCTTTTGAAATCTGCTGAAATCTTTGAAATATTTTTAAATTTTTTGGAATCTTCAAAATCTTTTGAAATGTTTGAAATCTTTTGAAATATGCTTTAATCTTTAAAATCTTATGGAATGTTTGAAATCTTTTAAAATTTTTCGAAATCTTTGAAATGTTTTGAAATTTGTGAAATCTTTTGTAATGTTTTAAAATATTTGTGAATTGCTTTGAAATCTATGAAATCTTTTATAATGTTCTGCAATATTTGAAATCTTCTGAAATGTTTGGAAATCCTGTAAAATCTTTGATATCTTTGTGAAATGTTTTGGAATCTTTAAAATGAAATTTTCTAAAATCTGCTGAAATATTTGAAATCTTTGAAAAAATGTTGGAATCTTTAAAATTTTTTGAAGTCTTTGAAATCTTCTGAAATCTTTTAAAATCTTTGAAATATTTTAGAATGTTTGAAATCTTTGTGAAATGTTTTCAAATCACTATGAAATCTTTTGAAATCTTTGACATTTTCTGAAATGTTCTGAATGTTTGTATCTTCTGAAACCTTTGTGAAATCTTTTAAAACATTATTTATAAATATTTTGAAATCTTTGAATTTTTCTGAAATGTTTGAAATGTTTTGAATGTTTGAATCTTCTGAAACCTGCGTGAAATCTTTTTAAATGTTTGATATCTTTCTGAAATGATTTGAAATCTTTGTGCAATCTTTTCAGATCTTTATGAAATCTTTTGAAATTTTTCGACATTTTCTGAAATGTTTGAATTATTTTGAATGTTTGAATCTTCTGAAACCTTTGTGAAATTTTTTCAAATCTTTATGAAATCTTTTGAAATCCTTGACCTTTTCTGAAATCTTTCAAATCTTTCTAAATTTTTTAAAATCTTTTCAAAACTTTAAAATGTTTTGAAATATTTGAAATCCTTAAATCTTTTAAATCTTTATGAAATCTTTTTAAATGTTTAAAAAATTTTGATATCTTTATGAAATGGTTTGAAATCTTTCGAAAGCTGTAAAATCTTTGAAGTCTTTGAAATCTTCAAAATCTCTTAAAAACTTTTGTATTCATTGAAATCTTTTGGAATCTTTAAAATCTTCTGACATCTTTTGAAATTTCTAAAATGTTTTGAAACATTTGAAATCTTTGTAAAATCTCTTCAAATCTTTATGAAATCTTTTGAAATCTTGGACATTTTCTGAAATGTTTGAAATATTTTGAATGTTTGAATCTTCTGCAACCTGTGTGAAATCTTTTTAAATGTTTGATATCTTTGTGAAATGGTTTAAAATCTTTGTGAAATCTTTTCAGATCTTTATGAAATCTTTTGAAATCTTTTGATATTTTCCGAAATGTTTGAAATATTTTGAATGTTTGAATCTACTAAAACCTTTGTGAAATTTTTTCAAATCTTTATGAAATCTTTTGAAATCTTTGAAATATTTTGGAATGTTTGAATCTTCTGAAACCTTTGTGAAATCTTTTTCAATGTTTGAAATGTTTTATATCTTTGTAAAATGGTTTGAAATCTTTGTAAAATCTTTCAAAACTTTATGAAATCTTTGACATTTTTTAAAAGGCTTACAATGTTTTGAATGTTTGAGTCTTCTGAAACCTTTGTGACATCTTTTCAAATCTTTATGAAATCTTTTGAAATCTTTGACATTTTCTGAAATCTTTCAAATTTTTCCAAATTTTTTGAAATCTTTCGAAAACTCTAAAATGGTTTGAAATATTTGAAATCCTTCAATCTTCTTAAATCTTTATGAAATATTTTTAAATGTTATGAAATGTTTGACATCTTTGTGAAATAGTTTGAAATCTTTTGAAATCTGTATAATCTTTGAAGTCTTTGAAATCTTTTGAAAACTTTTGAAATCATTGAAATCTTTTGGAATATTTGAAATCTTCTGACATAACTTGAAATCTTAAAAATGTTTTGAAACATTTAAAATCTTTTTGAAATCTTTTGAAACCTTTATGAAATCTTTTGGAATCTTTGACATTTTCTGAAATCTTTGAAATCTTATGAAATCTTCTGAAATCTTTTGAAATCTTTGTGATATCTTGGAACGTCTGAAATCTTTGCGAAATCTTTTTAAATCTTCATAAAATATTTTTAAAAAATTTGAAATCTTTTAAAATATTTTAAAATCTTTGATATATCTCTGAAATGTTTTGGAATCTTTCAAAATAAAATGTTTGAAATCTTTTGGAATGTTTGAAATCTTTGTGAAAACTTTTTGAATTTTTTGAAATCTTCATAAACGTTTTAAAATATTTAATATTCTTATGAAATCATTTGAAATCTTTTAAATTCTTTGTAAATGCTTTGAAATCTTTTAAAATCTGTGAAATTTTCTGAAATCTTTTGGAATATTTTGGAATCTTCGAAATCTTTTGGAATGTTTGAAATCCTTGCGAAATATTTTTGAATGTTTTGAAACATTTCGAAACCAGTGACATATATTAAAATTTCTTGAATCTTTTGAAATCTTTTGAAATGTTTGAAATCCTTCTAAATTTTTTTAATTTTTTTGAAATCTTCTAAAATCTTTCATATGTTTGTGAAATGGTTTGAGACCCTTGGAATTATTTCTGAATTGCTTTGAAACCTTTTAATTTGTGTTGAAATATGTGAAATCTTTGTAATTTTTTGAAATCTTTTTAAATCATTGAAATTTTTTGTAATCTTTGAAATCTTTGTGCAATCATAAAAAAAAATGGAAATCTTTGCAAATGTTTTGAAATATTTGTGCACTGCTTTGAAATATATCTCTCTCTTTGTGAAATGTTTTGGAATTTTTAAAATGAAATCTTCGAAAATCTACTGAAATCTTTGAAACCTTTTGTAATGTTTGAAGTCTTTAAAAAAATGTTGGAATCTTCCAAATGTTTTGAAATCTTAGAAATCTTCTGAAATATTTTGAAATCTTTAAAATCCTTTGGAATGTTTGAAATCTTTTAGAATCTGTGATATCTTTGAAATATTTTGAAATTTTTGAAATCTTCTCAAACCTTTGAAAATCTTTGAAAATCTTTTCTTCATGGTGAAATGTTTTGGAATCTTCAAAATGAAATCTTCTAAAATCTGCCGAAATCTTTTGGAACGTTTGAAATATTTAAAAATTTGTTGGAATCTTTAAAATCTTTAGAAATCTCTAAAATTTTCTGAAATATTTTTAAATCTTCAAAATCCTTTGGAATGTTTGAAATCTTTTAAAACTGTCCGAAATCTTTGAAATTTCTTGTGATTTGTGAATTCTTTGAAATCTTTTGGAATCCTTTGGAAAAATTTAAATCTTTTTCAAGCATCGAAATCTTTTGTATTGTTTGAAATCTTTTAAATTCTTTGTAAATTGCTTTGAAATCTTTTGAAATCTGTGAAATCTTCTGAAATCTTTTGAAATCTTTGAAATCTTTTGGAATGTTTGAAATCTTTTAAAAATATTTTTGAATGTTTTGAAACATTTTGAAACCAGTGAAATCTTTTAAAAGTTCTGGAATCTTTTAAAATCTTTTGGAATGTTTAAAATCTTTGGAAATCTTTTTAAATCATTGAAATATTTTGTAATGTTTAAAATCTTTGAAAGCTTCTAAAATCTTTTTAAAAAATCGAAATCTTTTGAAATGCTTTGAAATAGTTGTGAATTGCTTTGCAATCTATGAAATCTTTTTAAATGTTTTGAAATATTTGAAATCTTCTGAAATCTTTGGAAATACTTTTAAATCTTTGATATCTTTGTGAAATGTTTTGGAACTACAAGATGAAATCTTCTAAAATCTGCTGAAACATCTGAAATCTTTTGGAAAGTTATTTTTAAATTCCTTGGAAGATTTGAAATTTATGAGAAATTTTGTAAAATTTGTTTTTATCATTGAAATCTTTTGAAATCTGTGATATCTTTGAAATATTTTGAAATCTTTGAATTTTTCGAAATTATTGAAATCTTTGAAATCTTTTAGTATGCTTGAAATCTTTGTGATTTTTTTTATATTATTGGAATTCTTTTAAAATTTTTGACATTTTTGAAATCTTCTGAAGTCTCTGGATATCTTTGAAATCTTTTGGTATGCTAGAAATCTTTGTGAAACCTTTTCAAATTTTTTGAAATCATTAGAAACGTTTTCAAATATTTAATATTTTTATTTAATTGTTTGAAATTTTTTAAATTCTTTGTAAATTGCTCTGAAATCTTTTGAGATCTGTGAAATCTTCTGAAATATTTTGAAATATTTATTATTATTATTATATTTGCGAAATATTTTTGAATGTATTGAAACTTTTTGAATCCAGTGAAACCTTTCTAAATGTTTTTAAATCTTTTGACACCTTTGATATATTTGTAAAACGGTTTGAAATATTTGCAATTCTTTTTGATACGCTTTTAAATCTTTTAAATTTTTGTGAAATCTGTGAAATTTTTAAAATCTTCTCAAATCTTTTGAAATCTTTGAAATCTTTTAATTTTTTTGAAATATGTGAAATCTTCTGAAATCTTTCTTAGTTGAAATCCTTTGTAATATTTGAAATCTCTAAAAAAATTGAAATCTTTTTAAATGTTTTGGAATCTTTAAAATAAAATCTTTTAAAACCTGCTGAAATCTTTGAAATGTTTTGGAATGTTTGAAATCTTTCAAAAAATGTTGAAATATTTAAAATCTTGTGCAATCTTTGAAATTTTCTGAAATATTTTTTAATCTTTGAAATCTTTTGCAATCTTTTGAAATCTTTGAAATCTTTTGAAATTTTTTAAATCTTTAAAATCTTTTGGTATTTTTGAAATCTTTGTGATTTATTTTTTATTTTTTGTAATCTTTTGAAATGTTTTAAAATTTTTGACATTTTTGAAACCTTTTGAAGTCTCTGGATATGTTTGAAATCGTTTGGAATGCTAGAAATCTTTATGAAACATTTTTCAATTTTTTTAAATCTTTAGAAACTTTTTAAAATGTTCAATATTTTTATGAAATCTTTTGAAATCTTCTAAATTCTTCTCAAATTGCTTTGAAATCTTTTGAAATATGTTAAATCTTCTGAAATCTTTGAAATCTTTTGGAATGTTTGAAATCTTTGCAACATCTTTGGAAATCCTTTAAAATCTTTGAAATCTTTTGGAATATTTGAAATCTTACAAAAAATTGGAATCTTTAAAATCTTTGAAACCTTCTAAAATATTTTAAAATCTTTAACATTATTTGGAATGTTTGAAATCTTTTAAATTCTTTGTGAATTGCTTTGAAATCTTTCGAAATTTTTGAAATCTTTTGTAAAGTTTTGAAATCCTTGCGAAATATTTTTGAATGTTTTGAAACATTTTGAAACCAGTGAAATCTTTTGAAATGTCTGGAACATTTTTAAATCTTCGAAATCGTTTGGAATGTTTGAAATCTTTTTGAATTTTTTTGAATTCTTTTAAAATCTTTCATATGTTTGTGAAATGGTTTGAAACCCTTCGCATTATTTCTGAATTGCTTTGAAATCTTAATTTTTTTTAAATATGTGAAATCTTTGTAATCTTCTGAAATCTTTGGAAATCCTTTAAAATCTTTAATATATTTATGAAATTTTTTGGAATCTTTAAAATGAAATCTTCTAAAATTTATTGAAATATTTGAATTCTTTGGGAATGTTTGTAATCTTTCAAATTCTTTTTTAAATTGCTTTGAAATCCTTTTAAATCTTTTGAAATATGTGAAATCTATGTAATCTTCTGAAAACTTTGGAAATCCTTAAAAATCTTTTATATCTTTGTGAAATGTCTTGGAATCTGTAGAATGAAATCTTTTTAAATTTTTTGGAATCTTTAAAATCTCTCAACATCTTTTTAAATTTCTTTGAAAGCTTTCGAAATCTGTGGAATCTTCTGAAATCTTTTGGAATGTTTGAAATCCTGCGAAATATTTTTGAATATTTTGAAATTTTTTGAAAGCAGTAAAATCTTTTAAAATTTCTTGAATCTCTCGTAATTTTTGAAATCTTGTGAAATGTTTGAAAATCTTTTTTAATTTTTTCAAAATTTTTTGAATTCTTTCAAAATCTTTCATATGTTTGTGAAATGGTTTGAAGCCCATGGAATTCTTTCTAAGTTGCTTTGCAATCTTTTAATTTTTTTGAAATGTTTGAAATCTTCTGAAATATTTGGAAATCATTGGAATCTTTTGTAATGGTTGAAATCATTAAAAAAATTGAAATCTTTTGAAATGTTTTTAAATATTTGTGAATTGCTTTTAAATCTACGAAGTCTTTTTAAATATTTGAAATCTTCTAAAAATCTTTGAAAATCCTTTAAGATCTTTGATATCTTTGTGAAATGTTTTGAAATCTGTAAAATGAAATCTTCTGAAATCTGCTGAATTCTTTGAAATTTTTCAAAATATTTGAAATTTCTTGAAATTCGTGAAATCTTTGAAATCTTTTGAAATGCTTTGGAATATTTGAGAAATCTTTTTAAATTTGTTTAAATCTTTGAAAATCTGCGATATCTTTGAAATATTTTGAAATCTTTGGAAATTTCTTAATTCTTTGAAATCTTTTGGAATGTTTGAAATCTTTTAAAATTGTTTGGAATCATTAAAATCTTTTGAAATCTTTAAAATCTGTTGAAATATTTTGAAATGTTTAAAATCTTTTGGAATGTTTGAAATCTTTTAAAATTTTTCGAAATCTTTGAAATTTCTTGATTTTGTGAAATATTTTGAAATCCTTTGGAAAATTTGAAATCTTTGAGAATCTTTTTAAATTTCTCTAAATCTTTGAAATCTTTTGAAATCTTTTGAAATCTGTGATATCTTTGAAATCTTCTGAAATCTTTTGGTATGTTTGAAATCTTTCTACAATTTTTTTTCTCCATTTTTTGAAATCTTTCGAAACCTTTTAAAATTTTTGACATCTTTGAAATCTTTTGAAGTCTCTGGATATCTTTAAAATCTTTTGGAATGCTGGAAATCTTTGTGAAACCTTTTTGAATTTTTTGAAAACTTTAGAAACGTTTTTAAATATTCAATATTTTCATGAAATCGTTTGAAATCTTTTAAATTCTTTGTAAATAGCTATGAAATCTTTTGAAATCTGTGAAATCTGTGAAATGTTCTGAAATCTTTTGAAATTTTTGAAATCTTTCCGAAATATTTTTGAATGTTTTGAGACTTTTTGAAACTAGTGAAATCTTTTTAAATGTTTTTAAATCATTTAAAATTTATGATATATCTGTAAAATGGTTTGAAATATTTGCAATTATTGTTGATACGCTTTTAAATCTTTAAAATTTTTTAAAATCTGTGAAATCTTTAAAATCTTCTCAAATCTTTTGATATCATTGAAATCTTTTGTAATGTTTGAAATCTTTGTGAAATTTTTAAAAAGGTTCGTAATCTTTTGAAATGTTTAAAAATATTTGTGAATTGCATTGAAATCTATGAAATCTTTTAAAATGTTTTGAAATATTTGAAATGTTCTGAAATCTTTAGAAATCCTTTAAAATCACTGATAGCTTTGTGAAATGTTTTGGAATCTGTAAAATGAAATATTTCAAAATCTGCTGAAATATTTGAAATCTTTTTAAATTTTTTGGAATCTTTAACATCTTTTGAAATGTTTGAAATCTTTTGAAATCTTTTGAAATCTTTGAAATC